>OZ038478.1:112880597-112915597 GCA_964036315.1 Acanthosepion esculentum
ATTTAAATTATGTAACAGTCTGTCTTGAATCAGCAACTGAAGATTTTGGTTTACATGAAACTCGGAGTTATGCTACCCGTGAGGAAAAATGTATATTTATTATTAAGATATAATTTAAAGCTGTTTTTTTTTTTACATCGAGCACTATTTTATTAACACCAGCACTCTTTGTACGATATTTTATATGTATATGTATATCTATCTATATACATATATATATATATATATATATATATATATATATATATATTAAATCATGTGTTTTGTTGGTAATCTATGTCATCTGCATAAACATCCTTCTTTTATGTGCAATGTCACTTCAGAACGTGGGAGATCATAGTTCTCCACAATTTTCTACCCTTTGTAGTTCTAAGCAATGTTTTCCTCTCTACTATCCCTCCCAGTTTCTGTTCCGCCATTCATTTACATAAACTCGTGAGATAAGTTACTCGATATTTCTCTCTGCTCTTCTTATTTTCAATATGTCTTGTTAGTGTCATTCTTCAAAACCCTTTTCTTCGTTGTGTCCCAGAAATTTCAACTGATCCTTTCTGATTATAGAATTTTACGCTCGCAAGAAATATTGAAGGCAAGTAGGGTAGCGAATAACCTATCTAACGAGCTAGTGTACATGGATAGCAGAACAAGTATTGGGTGGATGAAATAGCGAAAAACAACCCTTACTAAGGGCTATAAAGCATAAGAAATTGTGGAGAGCCATAATCGCTCAAGCCCTAAGAGGATACAGCACAAAGAAGAATTTTTAGCTTCCCAGGTTAACCTCGCATATAAAGCCGCAATATTTTGAGATCTTTTTGGCTTTTTTCCGTGAGAAGTATTAGGAGCCTTCGAATACGATAGTCTCTAATCTTACTTTTTCCTTTCTTTTTATTTTTCCTTGTTCTTTTTTTATTGTGTATGTGGAAACGAGCATCATCAAGCCTGAACATTAGATAAAACCAATAGCTTGTGATAAAATATTGCTTTTCAATTTGCTCTTTAGTTGATTTTTTCTATTATTACAAACGTTTTCTCTACTATGTTTCAGACATTTAAAAATACTTCTGATTCCCTGATCTTTTTCTAACACCTTCTTCTCCTTTTACTTTTTTCTCCGAAAAACACCATTCTCTTTTTCGTTTTTTCTTTTTTTTTTACTGTCGACTACAAATCATTGGCTACCAATACGTTACAAATAGAACGTAAGCTTATCCGGTCTGACTAATGCAACGGGAAAAGATAGGAAGGAGTTATATTACTTTGATCAATCCCATCATGCGACACCAGTAGAAAGTAATCTTCTCGCTTTTTCCACCATTTTTACTGAAGCAGAAGATAAAATCTGTGAATATAAAAGAACTGTTTATTTACTTTGGTAGGGGGAGCATTTTAAGATAAAAAGCTTTTAATGCAATCATTTTTAACGCCATACAACATTAACGTTTACAGAACAAATAATCGATACAGCGAAAAAATTATAAAAAGAACGATACTGAAAAGTAAAGCACATGCAAGTGACAAGCAGAAAAATCATCAAAATAATCCGACAGGGATATGGATTTTTGGTTCTTCCCTCCTCGCACAAAATACTTGAAAATATGCTGAATAAATTTTATGCTGAAATAGTTGACCTAAAAATTTAAAGATTCAGTAAAAATGAACAAAACTATAGGAAAATGAGTGAATGGTGTCAAATTAAAAATAGCTTCAAGCAGCAACATCCTGAATTTAGCTATAGAAATTAATATCTCCAACACTCTATACTTGTTACCTGACATTCATACCCCAAGAAAAGAGTGAAGTAATCTGACCAAATAGCACAACGCCTCCTAAACGAAACTGCTGTTTTTTGGTCATCTTAGAGAAACATGTTTGCCTTCCATCAGAATGGCTGATGGTAATCTCCAGGGGAGCAAATCCAGACGCTTTCTCAGTTTCACGTTTTCCACTCACATGAAGTGGAATGATTATATTGAATCACTAGCTAGGTCTGCTGCTAGGTAAGTTGCTTCACTGTATCATACTAGGTAATTTTCTCGATAAATGGCAATTGTTCTGATGAACGTTCCCATTTTGGTAGTGCGACTACATTAATTTAGGCGTAGTACCAGACCGGCAACTAGGTCTTATCGTTCTACTTTTGAAATAACTAGATGTAACGGTAAATTCAATTCTAGTAGTTTCTTTTCTCGCACTTCTCGCTTATGAAACCTCTCCGGCTTTCTTACTTTCTTGTCACTCTCAGTAACCCCTTGCGTTTCATTGTCACTATGCCTTGCTTGGGGTGAAATGATAAAAAACAAAAATAAAAAATAGCACGTTACTTTTTAATACTATTTTGTTCGATAAGAAATCTAAAGCTCCTTTTTTTAAAAAAATATTACAATCATAGATTCACTAAAAACGGTTGAGTGCTACATTCGTTTCCTCGATCGAATTTTAATTAAATTTTATCAAGGATATCGGAAACCATCTTTAGGGATAGCTATGATACACGGGATAATCTTTTATGCGATTGCTAAATCTTGATCTATTGGAAGGATGGAGGAATAACGACATCCTAGTCGCAAAACAGTGAAAATGGTTGATGTTTCTCATTCCTAATCAAACTATAGATTTACATAGCTTGAAAAGAGAACGAACAATGACTTGAAGTCTAGATTCGTGGTTACATTATATTTAAATATCGAATTCCTTTAAAAAAAATATAAGGTTATCAATATTTACTGGCTTTGCTGAACAAACGTTCTTGTTTCTTACTAATAGATAGAAATTTTGAATTGTGGTTGTACAATTTAATGATGACACGTGACTTAATACCTAATACGTAACATTACATTTTATTGAACTCTGTACTTCAATTGCTTTTGGTCAGTGTCTGCGATATTTAAGAGAGACTTCTCTTGTTGCCCATCGTTCAGTATTGATATATTTACCTACCAAAGAGTTTTTTCTACATCTCAGACGCAACGTAGATCTGCATTTGGTGACCAGGGGCTCATCTGTTGGATCTATCCAGTACATAGCTTCTTTGAAGAACACTGCGTACACAGTTTATTCTGCATGAATACTATATGAACTGATAATCTAAATACTCTTGCTATAATCAGTAACCTAAGCGATTTTAAAACTTAAAATTTCACTGATCTTTTTTCTTAAATGAAAAGAAGTCAATCCTTGAGTCTGTGGTCGAAAACTGATAAACAATATTTGAAAGATAAACTGAAAAAAACTTTGAGATAAACTTGATTATGTAAAATAAGATAAACTCTACATCATGCCAAATGTACATGTAAGAAAAAGTTTAAAAACCTTGTAAATATAATACAAATCTCGCCTTTATTTTTCTTTTTTCCTCTCTTTTTTCTGTTACTTCTTTTTTTTTCTTATTTTCTGTCTTTTACTTCTTTCTGTCTTTTTTTGCGGAGTAAGGGAGCGTAGGAAGAAGCCTCTTCTTCAGAAATAATTATTTTCAAACTTATGTTCAAAAGTTTTCCTTAAAATGATTGTTCATAAGATAAGATTTGGAAATAAGATGAGGAGGAAATAATCTGAGTATTGAATGTTTGAACCGGGAATAAATTCTTGGGATATCATGTTTGGTATCACTGGAAATCTTAGTTTATGTATACTAACGTACTAAAATACTACTTTTTAAAGATTAGACAAAACAAAACTTGAATTTATACCATACACTTTTCATTTTTTGTCAATTTGCGAGCGATCAATATCAGATCATTTTCAATATGTTGCTCTGTGTATACAAATTGTCTTACACGTTTTGAAACCTTTATATTTTATTTAAATGATAAACATTCGATTTCTTTCCATTCGCATTCAAAATTCACAGATTCGACCTGAATTGATTTGCATCTTTTGTGTTCATATCGTGCGTTGTTACTTTTGATCCTTGCTTATTTGTATTTGTAAGTAATGAAATTTTAAAATATGAAAATGAATGCGAAAAAAGGAAATGCTATCAATGAGACGAACGTTCGAACCAAAATCTACAAGAAGTTAGCCGAGATGGATAATAATAATAATAATAAGAAGAAGAAGAAGAATGAAGTGGATTTTTTTAAAAATATTAGTTGTTGAAAAGCATTCAGGCGAATTATTATCAATTATCTTTTCACTAACTAATGTAGTTTTACTTCAATATTTGCTGCAACAGTGAAAAATGATATGAAGCACTAAATCCATTATTTTCATAGTCGATGAAACAAATAAGGCGTTCTAAATCCATGTTACTCTGACTTGATTTCTCTTTCTTTGCATTGTGTCCCTTCAGAACGTGAGAGATCATGGCTCTCCACAAATTCCTGTCAGTTATAGCTCTTTGTTAAGTGTCTTTGTGAGAAAGGTGAACAATAGTTGTCTCTCCTAGCTGTCCAAGCAAAGAGTTATGCCAAACTAAACTAAGGTGTTTTTTATCTTATATATATATATAATCATGTAGCTGAAGAAATTTCCACCGGCGCCGAGGTCGATGTAAAGTTCAGGATTTCGAATGATGATTACCAACTCGGACTCACCGTGAGGGGAACGTAGATTTATCATATGCCTCTTCCTTCCTGTTGCGATATTTATATTATTTATATAAGACCCTCAGCTTTTATTGTTATTATCACAACGTTTCGGCTCTCCGACCTTCTTTAGGTGTGTGTCGATCTGACAAACCTTAAGGGAATTTTGAACTGACGTCTTTATTTAATATACGCGCGTACATTGTTCTCGTTCCGCTCTACATGTCTAGAAGGTTTGTTCAATATTTTCTTTATTTCGGCTCACTTTTTACTCGCCCAGTTTCCAGTGAATCTGTACAACCCGGCTCAGGTTACTATGCCACACCAAATTCCTTAGGTTATTTTGTAATGAGGATAATAGTCCGAATATAACTAATGATAACTTCTCATCCCAGAAATTCAGATAAAAAAGATATTGCGGAAATCTGACACAAGGCCTAAAATTGGGATTTGGGATGTTCTGCCCTTTAGTCCTCGTCTCTAACTTAGCTAGTCATAATCATTGACACTATAATTCGTTAAATTTTCCTTTCACCAAAATTTCACATTTAAATTTTTCATTTATACTCCACTCACCATAAAACTAAAATTTCTCAGTTTTGAAGTCCTATTTAGCCTGGTACCGTACTAAACTTAGATATGCAACATAATTGTAGTCAGTGACGACTTTGACAGTCTGTCACAAATATCACTGAAAATATAAAGTTACAATTAGAAAATTCTAAAATCTGCAATAACACTGTGTAAATGTCATTTTCCTGTGAAATATGTTTCTTTTTTTTTACTTTGGCATATTTTTCTTTCTGCCGATTTTAGTTTTTTTAATGTTAATTTTTTTTCTAATGTGTTGACCCAGCTTATTGCATTGAAAACCACTTTTGATAACTGATAAATACATCATTGCCCGGCAGTATTATCAACACAAACGCTAAATCACGAACTCGTAAAAAACGGATAAAAGAAATAGAAGTACGAATGCTTTGACTAACATCGGTACGGCAACAAAAGTGTTTCTATGTTGTATGTGATACGTATACAGAACAAGAGGAAGAGAATTGACTCTGTCTGGTCGCATATAAATTTATACGCGTTCTTTGATGTATATGATGTGTTGTAACAAGTTCTATATAATTTTATATATCTGTTCTTGCACCTGATACAATTTAACATATATTTCTTTCTCTCTCTTTCCCTGTCTCGGTATGTTCTTTCTAAAATTATGTAAAATTTAGCAACGCGCACGAACGGCGTTTGCTACGTTTTCCCTCGATGAGCCAGTGTACAAAGACCATGGAAGGGACGACGGAAGAAATGGTAGAAGCTAATTAAGAGATATTTTTCCAAAGGTTTAATTCCTTCCATTTCTAAGTAATGGTGCGCGCATATATAAACAAAGATTGTTTACACCTACCAAAACACGTGGATCATTAAATTCCTAGTAGATAACTCATTCAAATATGGAAAACTTAGAAAATAATTAATAAAAGTTCAAATAAATTATCTTACAACTTAAGCTTCGCAGAGATTACAGATCCTATCGTAAGAATAAGATAAGTCTGTTAAATTCACTAACAGCTATCACATTTATTTTACACACACACACACACACATATATATATATATATATATAAGGCAGGATGTGTGTGTGTGTGTGTGTGTGTGTGTGTGTGTGTGTAACGAATGCACGGCCGCAATTTTCGACGGATTTGCACCAAAATTTACATGCACATGCTCCAAGTTAGTGTAAAGGCCAAGACCGACTTTGCATTTCCCAACTCCCATCGATAATGGAAATAATAGATTTTTCATGCTTCTTCGGCAGTTTTCATGTAGTTTGCAGCCATTTTCTACTGGCCAGAGTGAGAGCCTATAGCTGGCTGCCACGAATAGGCAGGAAGATTCTATTGGCCAGTGTGAGAGCCAACAGCTGACTGACACGAATGTTAACTAGCATGCTAGCATGCAAAAACATCAATAGCTGCATTCGTCACAAGTGGGAAAAATTTAAATTTAAATCTGCATGGCACTTTACTCCATTCACTTTCTTAAACTCAACGTTGATTCTGATTCCGCAGAACTGGGTTGAGTGTGAAAAAGTATTTGTTGTTAACATTCTTTTTTCATTCGGTTTTTCCAGTTACAAGTCCATTTTTAAAGCTGATCGTTTTGTGTTCATTTTGTTTAGTTCTTTTTTCATAACATATTTAATGTTTAATATAGAGCTTAGAAAAAATTCGTAGTGTGAGATAGGCAAGAATTAAGGCATGTAGCAACATCAGCACGGCAAAAGGCACTCCTTTAAAGGCAAGGAAGGGCAAAAATATTTGAAGTCAAGTGATAGCGATTGCTGTATGTGTCGTACGATTTTTGAATCAAGCACGGGCAACGCCGGGCCATGCTGCTAGTATATATATATATATATATATACTCTTAATATTTGGCTACTCTTAATATTTGGTGACTGAAGTGTTACCAAATGTGAATTGTCGAAGCACTATGAGCGATATTTGTCTCTAGACCCATATACACATAGGACTTCCGCTTTAAACTTGGTCTTGTGTCATATTCCATTCGAGTGGGCGTGCGAATAAATACTTATATAGTACTTATATTTCCAAAATTTGGTATATGGTAGTCCCCCATAACCTGAAACTGAGATGTAATTCTAATCAATATATATTTCTGCAGAGTATAAATTTTGATTAGAGATACGCATATCGTTACATACAGAGGTTGGACAAAATAATTGGAACCATGCAAATTCCATTCCTATATTTCAAAGACCTATTATATTAAGAACTTTAACTAAAATTTCATAATTGCAGGTTATATCTATTGTAAATGCGTTTATTTATCTAATTTACTGTCTTTGTCTTATTTATTTTTAGAATTTAGTAAAATTTAAGCTAAATGCGTGACCTCTTCGTGTTCCAAAAAGGGCAAATTGTTGGAGCTTGCATAGCAGGAGCCTCGATCACTAAGGTTGCTGAAATGTTTGGTTTTTCAAGAGCTACAATATCCAATATCAAGAACTATGACAAAATTCGAGAAACAGAGTAAAACCTCTAGCAACCGTAGCAATTCGGGTCGGACTTGCAAACTTACTGACAGGGACCGACGGGCATTGAAACGCAATGTGGCAAAAAATCATCGGACTACTGCGGCCAAAGTGAGTGCAGGATAAGGATGTTTAGCGGAGCACTCCTTGGCCATGTCCCCCGAGGCACCGCACAACCAACAGCAAAGTCTCCAGTCCTCAACTACCAACATCATCTTTTCCCTGCATAAGAGAATATTGGGGATCTCCCCAAAACTCTTTCGTGTCAAGGTAACCTGCAACTCCATATCTCCAGCTGCAATGCTGAATTTTCCTATGAGAGCCTTCACCTCTTCCGCCTCGCCGAATTTCGAAAAGAAGATTCCCATACTGCCTTTGCAGATGTTCACGGGCACCTCATAGACAGTGATTTTTGTCCTACGGGTACCCATGTTATCCCTTTTTGAGCCTTACATTTTTTGTTGTCAAAACATTCCCCTTTAGCTGTCGCGCTTCTTGCTCCGTGGTTAGTAAAATAGCGTTGCTTCGTCTTGATAGAATCTTGGGACTAATATTAAGGGTCGTCCATGTTTTCCCTGCTGACCCTAATTAATTTCCTACTTTTACGTCGGAGGTCAGCAGGAATACTATCCTAATATTTACAACTTCCAAAGTTTCCGGGATGGTGAGGAACTCGTTATCCTTAAAGGATTCCTCAAATTTACTCTTTTGAAATGCATAATAAGCTGCGTCTTTTTTCTTCGGCCTATTTTCACACCAGGCAGTTTTAGAAGGTGACACTGCCGATGGTGTATTTAAATTGTTGTCAGACATGATGGCCCAAAACCACCACGGCGAAACAAATGACAAGTTCGCCTTACCCCTTTTTTTCTAAATTTTTCTCAATAATACACAAAATAAGAAAAGAAAAAAACTTGGAAAAAAGTAAGAAACCAAAAACGAGCAAACTAAACAAATACGAGACAGGAAATAAAATCGGGGGGACACAAACAGGGAAATACAGTAAAGAAAATTGAAGAAAAAAAAAGTAAATCATTAAAAACAAGTACACAAAACTAAAAGAAATCTGAAATATGTAAAAGTTTCAAAAAGAGAACACAAAAAATCAAATGATAACAATTTTTAAAGCAATCTCTCGTCAGGCGTACTTAGGCAAATAACCCCCAAAAACACAATTGCTTAGGCAGTGTATTGTCCCCCACTGAAGCACACACCGTATTATCCCTAGTTGAATCCTTCAGATTTCTTTTTGTTCCGGTGGCTACAGAACAGTTTAAATGACAAAAAAAAATTGGCTGTACAATCAGTCGAAAACTACCTCACAACCCTTTTCCAACAAAAACCCGACGTTTCTATGAAAATCGCATCACCAAGAATGTAGAACAATAGGAGACAGTTGTTAAAAATAATGGAGACTTGACAAATGTTTGACAAATATTTTTTTTGTTGTGGGAGGGAAGTAAATATATAAAATTTTGTTTGAGATTTTCTATTCGGGCACGAACTTTTGCAATAATCTAATAATAATAATATTATATATAAGAAGTAATGGATTTATTTTCAATCCAACATTTTTATTCAACTAGATGCCCCATTTTATTTCAAACTAGATGCCCCATTTATTTCATCTCTGTCGACTTGCGCATTCGAGAAATCTTTGCTCTCCGGCTTTAATACTCGCCTACAAAGAGCGTCACTGTTTAGCAAGCCTGTAATTTCCGTTTTAAGGAACGCAAACTTCCTCATTCTGCAGCCAAGTGCTAAAGTACACCGAATCAAACAGTAGTTTTATCCCAGGTTCGATCTCTGCTGGAGCACACATTTTCTTTATTAACATTTCTCGAATGTGTAGGCGTAATACACATTGTTTAAAATAAAAATAGGGCGTCTATTTCAAATACAAGAATCCACTATAATAAAATTTGAAGTAATATATAGAGAGCATTTAAGCTTATTGTAGATCATTTTTACTGCTCACTTGGTAAAGCGATTCTATTTTTATTCAATAGATTTCACGGCATGTCAGAATAATTACGAAAAACAAATTCTAAAATACACGATAATAAATGAACAAATAAGAATTTGCAAATATTATCCAATAAATATAGTCAGTTGCTGAAAATTATGCTTTTGTAACTATATTTTAAACAAGAAATTGTTCGAAGGAAAAGTCTGTGTGCATGTGGTATGATCTTTTGCGTGTGATTGTAACATCTTGTATGTAAAACGCGTGCATCTATATGATTACTTAGATAACCAGATAGAATGAGCGAATAATATACTTCTTGCTTCCCAATCAACTTTAATCCTCAAAAATTTGAATGCAATAATATCTACTGTTTTAATTCTTGTTCTTTTAATGTTCTTTCTCCTTAATAGCGATTTTTTTCTCATATTTTCTAACATTCAGTAACCCTTTTGTCTTCATGGCTTTATTAACTTGCTTGGGGTGAAATGACTATAAAAATGTATGTCACTGAAAATATGTTCTCAGTAAGTAAATAAAAACAAGTAAATGAAGTGTAGATTGTATGGAAGAACGATGTCGAAAGGGATTTTTTTTAGTCTATTGGCGCGGTCGTTTCTTGACGGTGAGTAACGATTCGATTTCTGCAGACAAAAGCGATCGTTTCCACGAGACATACGACAGATGAATGAATCGGTAAATAATGGAGAGCCTCACCATCTGCATTCATTCCATACATACTTTGCCAAATCATTCACGGTAAATCTATTCCTTTTCGACTGTCAATGGACAACGATTCTTTTGATTTGTACGCGAAGAATCTACGATGTTATATGCATGTCATTACTCGAAGTATTTACAAATACTGCTAAACTGCTGACAAGTTACGGTTCAGCTTAGAGTTGGTCTGTGATACTTTTTCTGTGGACTACGATGGGACGGAATGTCTCTGAAATGATAATAAAGGGCTCTTTCCGCCAACAACAATTCTAATACTTCTAAAAAGTAAAAGGATATTTATTTTATAACATCCATTGATGTCGATTTAGGATAAAAGAACAAGCCGTTTAATATATCCATTATATTAGTATAGACCCCAACGGCACAAAAACCCAAAAGAATTTGATAGGTTTTAAAACAATGAATACACAAAAAGAATTTTAAAGTAGACCACATCTATCTGTTTGAACTACTATGAAAACGTGACCGATTTGAGAAAAATAGTACAGTAATCCAGACATTCACTGAGAAAATAAAAATAACATTACGAAAATACACAAGATAGAAAGGGCTATATGACAAGGATACGTTTTCTCAATGTATTTATCTGACATTTACAGGCCATCCAAATAGTTACCTTTCGAGTTAAGTGTCGTCTTGCCAGACTCCACAAAACAACAGATAACGACGAGGATGATTCACTATTTATTATAATAGTGGTAACAAAGATTCGGGTTTGTTTTTTGTTGTTGTTGTTTTTTCAAATTGAGAAATTACTACGTCGACAAAAAACATACGCCTGAAACAACGAAACATTAAAATATCTGAAATATACATTGGAATCAAATTTTCAAATCAAACAATTTAAAATGGAGGACTTGAAAGCAGTAATGTCGGAATTAATAAAACAATAGCAAGAACAACAATTCCATTAAAGATTGTTGAGATAAGAACAGCAAAAAGTTACTAGAACTTTCTATGAAGAGTAAAAGTAACGAAAACACGTCTACTTTTTTCTCACAGGACTCAGCAGTAAATTTAATTGATGAATTGAAATATAGCCCTGATGAAAATGGTTACATTTGCAGCATACTAAAGACGCTATAAGGAAATATTTTTTAAAAAGCCTGTATAAGATTGTCGGACGAGAAAAAAGCGCACCTGTTACTAAGAAAAGCAGGGCCCACAAAACACGTAAATTATATCCTGTCGAAATGAATCGAGTGAATTGTTGTTTTAAGAAAATATGTTGTTAAGTAAAACTTTCAATGAACGAAGTTCCTTGTTCAATACATGATGGCAATGCTTAAATCTTAAAATATATATGAAGATTATATGCTAGTACCGCAAACAGGGAATATGAAAATTTCAAGTTAAGGGAACATCAACATATTTAAGTGCTTGAGCTTCGTATAATGATTGACAGTAAATAGGGGTGCTGAAATCTGTTGTGGAATTTTGACTAAGTTTGAACACGACTCAAAATTCACCTTGCAAGTTGTAGCTGAAGTTGTCTCAAAGAATAGGGAACTTAAGACACGATACGGCTAGAATTGAGGAAAGCGATGTATCTCTCATGAATTCGGTTCGTCCCAAGCATATGGGAAAACAAAATATTTTACAAAACCAAATCCATGTTACGGATGCTGCAAACTACATTTCAAGAGGAACTGCCCTTTTAAGAACAAAATATGTTTCGACCTTAGAAATGTGGCACACAAGATTTCGCATTGTAAAGTTTAAAAAAAGAAAGTCAAGATTCAAGAGTACTGTAAACGTAGCGTCAAAGACAGACAACGCAGACAAGTGTTAAAAAAGAAAATATATAACCATAAAAATAAATAGAATATAAAGTGTCTGCTAGATACATGATCAGATTTGATTATTGTAAACAAAGAAACGTGTGAAAGAAGCAGTAAGCTAATATTAACACTACCAAAAAACATTGCTAGAAGCGTTACTGTGCAGAAATTTAAATTTAAAGGTGAGTTCACATCAGATTATTGTTTTTATGGGAAAACAATGAAAGCTGAAGCATTCGTGATGGAAACAACTTGTTCCAAACAGATTGGATGCAGCTGTTCAGTTTATAGGATTTGCTCATTAACTCTTTTTGTAATAAAGTGGATGGCTCCTCTAGTAACTCTGAAAGGCTAAAAAAGAAACATTGAAAAATCAATTTCCGGAATGGTTAGGAATATGCACAGAATTAACGCCAAGTTCTATTTAAAGGAAAAAGTGATATCACTTTTTAGATCCAAGAGAAATATGCCTTTTTCAGCTTTGGAAACTATAAACAAGGAATGAGATCGCTTGGAAAATATGGAAGTGATCTCCAATGTAGATTATAGCAATTGGGCCTCCCCAACCGCCTTTCTGAAAAAGAAAAATAACAATCCGTGTATGTGTCGATTTCTCCACAGGTATGAATGATTGCCTAGAAGTTTACAATTACTCCCTGCCAAGCCCAAAAGAAATATTCGCAAAGTTAATTGGCGGGAATTACTTTTCAAAGTTGGACTTGTCTGACGCATATTTACAAATCCGGTTGTTAACAATCAATACCCACAAGGGATTATACAAGTTGAACAGATTACCTTTCAGAATTAAGGTAGCACCTAGATTTTTTCAGCAAGTAATGGACACAATGTTGAGCAATCTAAACATCGTGATCGCCTACTTAGATGACATTTTAATAAAAAGTGAAAATCGAGAGCAGCATATTCAGCACGTAAATGAGTTATTCCGAAAAATAAACGAATATGGGTTTAAATTGAGTGATAAGAAATGCGAATTTTTATGACGAAAACTATATTTTGGGGCCAAATCTTTGATGAAAACGGTAAGAAACCAGACCCAACCCTAGCAAGTGCAATTAAAAAATATGCCTTCCCCAATAAATGTGTCAGCTTTACAAGCATTTTTAAATTTTTTGAAATAGTTTTTTTTATTACGAACATGCATTTTTTTACGAGCACCATTAAATAATTTTCTAAAAATGACTCCAAGTGGAAGTGAAAATGCCAAAAAGCATTCGAAAACATTAAAAAGATTTTAATGTCGGACTTACTCGCATTTTAGTCCCACATTTTTGGTTCTGTAAAAGCAATAGCACATGCGTCAAGAACACCTTTATCGGTCGAGAAGAATTATATCCAGACAGAGAAAGAGGTGTTGAGAAAAGATTTTTGCTGTGAAAAAAATTCACATTCATCAACGATAGAAGATTCACACTACAGACGGACCCCCCGTCCATTATTATATATTTTCGGGCCGTAAAACGGTACCCTGACATATACAGCGAATTGACTACAAAGATGGAGGGACAATTCTTTTGAATTACAATTTTAAAATGGAATTCCTGCCATCAAAAAACTTAAGTCACGCAAGATGGTTTGTCATGATTCATATGTACATTATGTGAACATTTACAAGATACACTAATTGCAGCGCTAAGAACTGGGTAGTAAATTAAGAACGTTCTCTTCAATGCCATACGTCATCTACCAGTGACATTGGATGAAATTAAAAATGCTCAGAGAAAAAAAGAAGCAAGAAAGTTGGAAATTGAATGACAAAAATAAAATGAAATCAAAAACTGACGGTGACAATATTTTCTCAATATGATGGGATTTTAATGTATGGTGAAAGAGTGGTAATGCCTGCATCTCTTCAGAAAAGAATGTTGAAAGATCTTCATACATCTCATCCAGGTATCTCAAGAGACAGAGGTCGTGCCATGACAGCAAAATAACCATCAGTTAAATTCCACCCTTGGCCAAAGACAGACACATCGATTTCGCGGGGACGATAAATGATATCTACTACGTAATCGTTGTCGACAGTTTTTCCAAAAGGCCAAAAATTCTAAAATGCAAGAGTCCAACTTCTAAAATTAAAATTAATTTCTTGTATGAATTATTTGCTAGATATCACGGATACCATTGTTTTGGACAACGCCACGCAATTCACTGCTAAAGAGTTTTAAAATTTTTGTGAAACCTTAGTGATACAACATATTAAAACTTCCTACTAACATCTAAGTATTAAATAAAATAGGAACTAAACAATATTCCGAGACATGAGCAGTGGATCGACAACAGTCTATCCCTGTAGATTAAATAAAGGGTTCAGTTCAGACGAACTACATTCCTTAGTTCCACTAGTTCTAACCTTCACAGCTAAGACCCGCCATTCTACGCACATTGTAGCGAACCAGCCTCATTCCTTTCGTATTCCATTGGTGAGATGGAAGTTCCACTCGAGCAGCTTCTTCCCATGAACCTGTGTTTTGTGGAACCAACTCTCGAGAAGATCCAATTGCAGTTGTTTTGTTATATTCACTTACGCGCAAATATCCTTGCTAAAGGCATGAATCAATATCTTCTCTCTCCAGCTATAAGTTAATTACTAGTACTTGCATCAGTAAGTCATTTTCTCTATAAATGTTTTACAATCAAAAAATATTCTGTCGCTTTAAATAATCTGCAAAATCTTCATAAGCCGTAAAAAATCAATCATCTTCTTTATATTATTTATTTGTATGTTAAATTTAATAAAAAAAATCAATAATTTTCATCTTAGATCCCAACAATATTATTTGCTTAACCCAGCATATATTTCAGGACAGGCCACTGATATATAATTTGTATTATAGAAGATGATGAATAAGTTTTGAGACTAAGGCAGAGAATGCCTTCCACAGAGAAAAGAAACTTGGAATATATGAGGACCTTTATTTTTCTCTGGAGGAATGATTTTTCAAAGATGTTAGAAAATCTGGTGAAACAGGAATTGATCAATAAAATGATAGATAAACAGTTTATGGAGTTTACATTTTCTGAACGTGGATATAATAAGCTTGTCCATAGCAGATTTTAGAGTTTAACTTTTTCTAACCACAAATTTATCAAACTTTCTATCTCTTGGCAAAGAAAACATCGAGTCAATCATCTTTTCTATGAGATGTTCCGGATATTATCCTTATTTCATGATCCATATTTACATGCGCATATAAATAATATGCATCGTGTGTAGCATGGATTTTATAAGCACTACGCTGTCTGAATGAAAGAAAGACTTTCTATTCCACTTTTCTTTCTCGATGGTGAACTTGAAGTAATTCATACTGTCCATTATGTTTCGGAGAATGATCTCTCAACGTCGAGAAAAATAACCCTTTTCTTCCGCAATTGGTCTATACTTCCTGCAGCTGAAGAACACATCTTGATTCACTATTTGTAGTTTATATGTATGGAGTCCCCATTGAGGATCGAACTCACTACACAGTTGTAATTGATCTAGCGAAATAAGTTTTCTAACCACTACACCACGTCGAAGTTGCAAATGCATATGTATTTAAGCGTATGTCTAACTCAGCAATTCAAATAGGATCACAGCTTAATACTTGAAGTAAATTTATAGCTTATGAATGGATCAGCGTCATCGAATATCAATGCAATGCCTCTGAGGTTATCGAAAATGCTTCTTTTTATCAAAGAAATAAATAATTTAAAAGTCTTCTTCGCTTCTGATGTACCGTTCTCGCTTTCACACCGATTTTTTACGGCGATCGATGAGCTGACGATAAAAGAAACACAAAAATCGACTTCGCCGAACGATTCGCGTGACTTGTTGTCGTTAAAAGAAGTCCTTCAACACGAGAACACGCTGCTATGTTACCAACTGCTGGATATCGATTGGCACGGAAAACGCGCTTCAGAAGCGATTCATCTGCCAACAACTGTCCACTTATTTTTACGACAGTCCCCTTTTTGCCAAGACATCAGCCATGAATTGCTTTCGGCTGTTTTAACGTTCCTCTTTCAATTTTAGTGTTGTCTGCCAGGTCTACATTTATATCCGAAATCGTCGCTGCCAAGATGGACTGAATATTTCCACTTATCTTCTATTTTAGTCGCAGCTATTTCTTTCAATAACCTTCCGGTGTACACTTACGTCACTTCCGCGTGCATCTAAATGAAGTTTCTATATAAATATGGTGCTTCAGAAAAACAAAATATAGCAATTGGATTTGAAACCCACAGACATTGAAATTAAGTTCAAGAGTAAGTGTTCAGGATAAAGGCTAATACTTTTGCAAATATTGTAGTTATTTCTGTTAACTATGCAGACGATTGAAACAAGACAAATTTTTGAGATCCTCTTAGCTACCTTGTCATTGTTCCTGAGAAACATCGGACATTGTGTCTTCGTCAATAAATCACAAACTGAAACAAATTCCAAATAAATAATTTTGTATGTTCTGACGCTGAATTGGTAAGTATCCAGGAATGAAGATCAGGAAATTGTGTTTTTATAGGCCTGAGAAATATTTGCTACGAATTCTGTACGAGGAATAAAGTCGAGGAAATCGGAGTGGTTTTCTAAAGATGTTGGCTATGAGACGGTCTTGTAAGCTTGTTTTTGTTTCTTGCTACCTTATGGAAAGAATGGTTGCTTGACATCTCGCCAATTATGTATTTTGTATATTGATCCAGACGACAACAATATAAAAGAATGGTTTTATGGTTTAAAAAATGGAAATATATTTTTGAGATTGACAGATGAATGAATACGAACTGACTAGGACAAAGAAGATTGAAGCATAACTAGATAGATAGATAGATAGATAGATAGATAGATAGATAGATAGATAGATAGATAGAATAAGTTTAGTGCAAAAACTTTTTCACTTTATGAAACCTCAAAATGTCTTACTTAAAAGGGATTTGTCCCATATCTATTCAACTACATAAAAAGATTTGAATTACTCAAATATTTTCTTGTTTTTACTAGAAAAAAATCACTGGAAATGTTTTTACACAATAAAGCTAACATGATTTTTAAGTTGATTTTTGTTTTTGAACTACCGATATAGTAGTAAGTGATCGAGTCCAAATAAAAATCAAGATTTAAATCTTGATTCTTCAAGTCATGTAAACTTTTTTATGCTAAAGTTCAACCAGTACATGCCTCAAGAGTCGCTTGTGATGGAGAGTTACTGATTGATGTGTCTAATACGAATGTGATAGAAGGAAGTGAAGGTGATAAAGAGGATAAAGAGGATAGATAACGATTGACCTTTGACTTGAAAAGATTAAGATCGTTGTGTTCAGGGAAGCATCCACGTGGGTGCTTATTCCACAAAATAGTAGTTCCCGGGGAGAACGCAGGATAACACTTCCTTCTCATATATATAATATGAAGAAAAATATCAGTTATTCGACTCTATTAACTTAGTATGGAGAATTCTACCTATAAAGGTCTGAACTGGTGAAACTAAAAAGTAGAACTTATCTGATCTTTTACCATTGAAATAGCGATAAAGTAGCGACAGGCTTGCAACGTCGCGTTAGAAGGAAAGAGGCTGTGGGGTGGAAAGTAAATGCCCTCAATTAAGGCAAGACAGCTTATATACTAGGAAGAATGGAGCAACATAATATTTCCCTATGAGTTACCATTGTGCTAGAATAAGTTAAGCTTAATAGATATCTATATTTAGGTGCATATCATGGAAATATCAACGAAGAGATTCATCGGGATTGAGATTATTTTAAACACTTAATATAAAAACTATATACTTGCAAGTTTTTCATAACGATCAATACCTTTATTATATTGATTTTCTAAGTGCAGCTTAGATATGACACAGGCCCTAAAGTTTGGAACACCCAGTGAGATTCGAACATGCTACTCAGTAGTAATTGATCTGGGTAGAAAAGCTTGCTGATCCTTACACGACGTCGAAATACCTAATACCTTTATTATGCATCTTCGTATAAATAGACAAATAATTTGTACCATTCATATAATGATAATGTTAAAAAAAAACACAAACTTCCTATGATTATTGAGAACTGACTACTAACTATCTTCACTTAGTATAAACACACACCACATATATGTGTATATATATATGTGTGTGTGTGTGTGTGTGTGTGTGTGTGTGATGTCTTTAAACAACATTTGTTTAAAAATTTGGTTAGAGATCAACCAAAGTCCTTTAAGAGGTTTTAATTTTTCTATGTTTCGGACCATTTTCCTTATTTCTGGTACATATTTATGTATAAATTACCCAGTGTCTGAGCACTTTCGACTTTTATTAAAAATAAATAAATTATTACGATTACACGAACTCTTACGAAAGAAATCGATATCTGAATTAATGAAACTGGCATAGCACGAAGAAACTCTTTCACAAGTACTTGCTCAGACATTGGATAATTTATAGTTAAATATTTACCAAAACCCAGGAAAATGGTCCCAAAAATATAAAAATAAAATTTAAAAATCATTCACAAAGAACTTTCATTGGCCTTTAACCAAACATGTAGATAGGCCTGTAGATATTAATTTCACTGTTTAAAAAACGTTTATAGTAGTGTGTGTGTGTTTGTGTGTGTGTATGAGAGAGAGAGAGAGAAAGCGAGAGAGAGAGAGAATTTGGATGAATATTGACTTTTAAACAATGGTAATTTCTCTGCTTGTCACAGATATTAACTTTGTCTTTTCCTCATTAGACACTCTAGGGCTGCATTTAAAAAATGACTATATCGGTGTTACTAAATTAGCTCATGAAAACCTCATGACCACAACTCCTCCCTAACGATAAAAATTATAGATCAGCAATGAATCAATGTTAAGTGCTTTCTTATTTCATTAAATATGTAATGACGTAAAGCATCGTTTGTTTTTTAAAATCCCAAATTCAATCAAGCACACACACACATCTCCGAGAGGTGCTAATAAGTTCTCGGCTCGGTCAATTTCCAAAATATGATCAAGCATCAGATTTTTTTAACTTCTTGGTTGCACTGAGAACTTTGCATCGCTCTCTTGTAATGGCAATCCCAAAATTTAATCGATTCACTAAAAATCCATGTATACGTTGAAATCTACTTGCATTCACGCGTTTCAATATCAACCGGAAATTTCCCTCTGCACCATTTTACGCCTGCGCAAACAGACATCTAACTTCATAGCGACCAAGTACATTGAATACTTATTCCATGACATTGGCTACAGTTTCGTCTCGCTAAACCTAATGCACAATGCCTGTTGACTGGAACTGATGTCATATGACTCTGAACGAGAACTGTGAGTGTAACTGCTTCACCAAAAAGCAATGATTAATCTGTTTGCCAATACAACGATACAATGTGTGTCAGGTAGTTGTTGTAGATGATAACTAATGGTCGACCTAAGTAATAGGCCAATTGAGGGCTTCCCATGGTTGATGATTCGTGAAAGGATCCCAATATCGATTTCTGTAAGTCGAACTACACTTGTATAACTCTGTGAACTTTTCCTCTGGCAAAGGCTAAAGGAATTCTTTTAATAAGTAATGTGGTCTCTATTCAAAGCATTGTATCTATTTAGATTTATAGCCAAGAAAAAATCATGGTTTTTAGACAGTTGATAACAAAAGATAAAACTGTTGCCATTTATCCACAAAGTTTATCCCATCATAATTGTAAAACACATCAACCAAAATGATTGAGATAATAATCTGAATTTCTTAAATGAGCTGTTTCAAAGGTTAGTGTTCATATCCTAAGTATTTTACACTAGGTATCAGCCGATGCGTTTTTCGACCTTTCTCTGATGTATAATCCATGCGTTAGAGGGTAAATTTTCCATAATAATTAGTTTTATATCACGACCACAGAGATTTTTGTAAGCAATAACAATTCACTGTATTTTGTACGAACATCTATGAATTTTTTAACCATTTCACTCCAAGCAAGAGGATATAGCCACTATGATGCAAAGGCTTACAAAGGATGAGACAATAGAGTGAAAGAAACTGAAAAATATTACTGAGAAGTAAAAGAACAGGATTCAAGAAGACAGAAGATGACTGTTGACAATGCATTTAATTTGTAGTTGACAGGAAAGAAAGAAGCTGGAAGAGAGGACCATAGGTGAGAGGTGCAAGAGAAGAAACTATTAGAATATACTTACAATTACATTTAGGAATTTCAGCAGTAAAATTATAAGACTTGGCTGACAATCTAGGACTCGTTTAAATTCATGAAGTGGAGATACCAAAGAGGAAAGCTAGGAACAATTGTAATGAAAATATTTGTAGAAAGGGTACAAGAAATCTTCTTTACGGAGATGAGAAAATGATTGAAACCGTGATGCCAGCTTCTTATTTGGATTGTGTCCAGGATCTCAAGATACATAGCAGAAGCGACTGACCAGATTTGAAAACAATATCAAATGCAATGACGAATGCAGATTATAAAGGTGCGTGATATATTCGGTTGAGAAAAAAAATGTTTAGCACGACACAGTGAACCAACGTTCTTAGCAGTAGACTTAGAAATTGACTCGATATAATTATTCCTCTCCATATCTGTGGATAACCTTAAACCGAAAAGGTACAATGGGTTCCTCTTCTGGATTTTAGCACCACCCATGGTGATGGAAGACAAAATGTTCACTCGGACGATTAAAAAGGATCAGTTTTATCGTGTAAGTGCCTAGAATTATATGATTTTGCCTGGTCTTTGCGAAAACATCAAGTATACATAACCCTCTTAATAGTGGACACTAACTCCAACCTCCATGTGGAATTCTTCCGCACGAGAATGCCACAGTAATTTACGTTTTAAATACCTATATCTACTGAGTAAATGTGTACATACGCTGGCTTTCTCAGTACATCTTCGGGACATTGTGGATGTTATTTTTTTTCAAATGCACTAAATTGTCACAGTCTTCTTTACTTTGCTAAGAATCGGCATCTATATTATATACAGGGTTGGATTATCCATTAGGCTAGTATAGACTACAGCCTTGGGACCCTCAACCTTTTATAAAGCAAAGATTTTACTTTTCTAGACATTATAACTTCTAATTTCATAAACTGAAATGATATCGATATAACACTCATGTTTATTTCACTTTGCAGGAAGCAAAGCAACGTAAAGAATATTTTAGTTTGAATCATTTTATTGCAAGTAGATAACATGTTTGATTTTAGTTCAGAATGTTTAAATCTTAGAAATTTTTATAAAGCAACGATTTCTATTTTCTAGATGTTATAACTTCTAAATATTTCCATAAACTGAAATTATATCAATATGACAAACTCATATTTATTTTGATTGTTTTATTGTTATAATGTTGGTTAGAAATTTTTTTTTTACTACGGTTGTGTTGAAATGCACTAATTTAGTTTGCAATAAATAATAAATAGTGGTATTTCTTAACATATATATATATATAACATATATATAACATATCTTAACATACATACATATATGTGTGTGTGTGTGTGTGTGTGTGTGTGTGTGTGTGTGTGTGTGTATTTTAAGCGACAGTCGAATGACTTAAGCCAAGCAACCGGCCAATGTTCGTCGCTATTTCTCCCTCTTCAGTTCACTAAAAAAATGTCTAATTTCGCATCCATGGTAATGAATTGCTATCAGAAGCGGTTATAATACGCTTAGGAGTCATAATGAAGGCCAATAAGTTTCCACAACACAAACGAAAGAGACCGAATGCAATATGCCGCCTTATGTGCGAGGCAAACGGCCTAAGTGAAAACAAGATTAATGGAGTTTGCATTGTAACCATGAATCGTCGTAAGGCGAGACTGTCGTAACCCAGAGATTTACTGTAGCTACGTCGTTTTGCTTTCGAAAACTATCCTGACAGTAGATTGACCACAAATTCGTTGTTTCTTTTCAGACACTCTTCTTATACATGTTGCATTTACTATAATTAACATTTTCAAAATGTGATTTCTTATCACGTCCAGGTCGCCTGATAAGAAAACAAGTTTTGGCAATTGTTAGTAGTAAGTTCAATGTTCACTGGGTGTCTTAATTTTGTAGCCTTATGCCAAACTTACACTGCGCTTAATAAATAATGATAAAGGTACTGATATAATTTGAATGGAGTTGTTATTCTTAAGACTGCTGTTAGTTATATTGTTCAAATCATACACTCGGCTATCAGAGTCATGATTTTAATTTTTGTTTAACATGGAAGGTAACCAAAATGCTATATTCTTCTTCTATATGACTTGGGCGATCATGGCTCCGCACAATCTCCTGTCCTTTGTAGCCCTTAATATTTTTTGCTATATCTCCTAATCCCTATTCTGCTAACCATTTAAAAGAGCTCATTAGGTAGCTTTCTTCTTTATTTCTTGCTTTCAATATGTCCTGTGAGTATCAAATTCCCCAAGCCCTCTTTCTTCATTATGTGCCTAAAATCTTCCACTGTTTCTTTCCGATAGTACGTATAAGTGTACTTTTTGTTTCCATTTTCTCTAAAACTTCATCGATGCTCACGTATTCAATCCATGGTATTCTCAGCATGCTTCTGTAGAACTTCATTTCTGTTGTCTCAAATCTCTTCATCTTTGATTACCTTATTCAGCATTCACTGTCATATAGGAGGACTGATATTACATAACGGTTCAATACTTTTTTCTTTATTTCTAACTAAATTTTCCCGTTTCTTAATATTTTTCTTAGCATTTTGAAAGCTTTTTTCTCTATCCCGATGAGCCTTGTTAATTTTCTATATACAAGTCACCAGAAAAGTCACCAGGAAACTACTACTGTTATTTTCACTAACAACACCGGTGTTACCACAATCACTTCTTAACCTTCCCTAACACCATTAGTACTGCTTTCTACCATTGTCATTGTTTTCATTATTGCCATTATTATTTTTATTTTTACTATTTTCATCATGGTTACTACCACTATTATCATAATTACCATTGTCATTATTGTCACATTTCTTTACCATTATACTTTCGTTTCCATCAACATTAAGGTTAAATTTACCGTAAACACATCAATAACTATTATTACTAATTATAATATCAACTATTAGCACTCTCAATATAATCACAATCATCAATAACAAGCAAACTGTCAGTGTTGAAAATTCAATACATCATACATCGCCATATCCACAAACAGAACCCACTTAACCAATGTGGTGATGTAAGGTCCAGGCATATAGTAGTGTATGCGCACGTCTACATGTGTGTATGTGTGTGTGAAGAAGTTCTAATTCGTTTGACAACGCAGATGGCCAATCTGAAAAGAGCTAAGAACACTCCAGCCGACACTTTGTTGAAAGAACTTCGCTACCTACAGTCCCGACACCGAAACAAGATTACAATTGCGTATGTATGTATACTCGAATGCATGGATATGTATCTGCGCCTAATGTCGAATTGTTTATACGAATGTGTTTGCGTAAACTATAATACTTACACCTCTATGCATGTATGTATGTGTGTGTAAGAGTGTCATCCCAAAACGGAAACAGATGAGAATCCCCCCCACCAAGCATAATAAAATATAAACAAGCATAAATAGATTCGATTTTCAAAAAATAAACCAGCTTGTCTGTTGATCGCAAAAGCGTGAAATCCAAGGCCACAAACTCATATCCGGACAGCTAAATATGTTAGCCCTATCACTGATATTGAGCACTTTCCAATAAGTACTGCGCATATATATTATATATAGAAAATACATATGTTACATAGGCATTTGTATTTTACACATTATTCGAAAGGTATCGATTTTTTTTCTCATAATATTTTCCCAGTCAATGGATCTTCCTCTAACATGCGCTCTACCTCGTCATTTGATAATGATAATGACGTCCAGTAATTTCTTTAGGAATCTGACCACTTTCTCAAATGTTTACAAATCCGACTGGTTAAGTTTCTTGTTAAAATGTTTCCTTGAAAGCGAAAATCTTTGTGATAAAAACAAAAATGCAGATAATAACAGACTGAAATAATTCATAGAATAATCTCATCCTTCATCTCTCAGTATTTCAAACTACATTTGCAGTAAACTCGTTAACTGGTTCGTAGGCCTGGATAGACTAAGCAAAACTAACTTTTAAGGGCTTCCTCAACAAGTGGAAATTGACTTTAACCTTTATCAAACATATTATCTCAGCTTGGCCTTTCAACTTTATTGCAGATTAAATTGCCTAGACCCTTTATTATTTTTTCAAATTATTTAATTATTGTTTATCTCTGCTGGCTTTCACTCTTTTTGTGTTAAATATTGTGAACATGATTAAAACGGAATTTTTTACAGGTGTTTCTCTCATCTTATTTCATAACGCAAAACATATATTTTCCTCTCTAAAGACTGAAAACTGTACTAGACCAGTGGCATAAATCGAATGGCCACGTGTTCAAATCACGTCGGAGCCATTCGAATAAATACAGGTAGTCCCAAAATTAACTACCTATTTCAATGAAATCAGGCAAAATATTTTTTTTGAACTGACACAATTTTATGTTTATTACTTAATTGTGATACAAAATAAATTTATAAATCTTACAGCAAAACTTTATTGAAAATTTTCAACATGTGCTCCGTCTATATCCCTGCAAATTTCAAATCTATCCTTAGCGGAACACATTTAGAAGCATTTCAGGCGTTATCGCCTGCACTGCTAACTGAATAAGTTCTTTAAGCTATTGATCTTTTAGCAATAAACCTTTGTTTATATGTAACTCCATGAAAAGAAATCTGGTAAACAAAGACACGTTCTTGTGCATTCATTAATAAGAGAACTCTGAAAGGGAATGAAAATAAAATTAAAAAAGAAATTAAAAAGTTATAAACAAAATTAGAAATTTGTAAACTCCTAACACATATTAAACATGATGAAAAGAAATAAAAGTGAGTTTTAAAAAAATTGTCCGATTTCACTGAAATAATTAATTCTGGGACATTTTTTAATTCATCCGTTTTTTTAATTCGTCCGTTACCTTTGGATTTTATGCGTAAACTATGCTTTACTACCATTTTGTTAATCCTCTATCTCTCTTTGAGCCCGCAGCTAGTTTGCCGTACGTCACGTACTCTGAAATTATCAAAAATGAGCCTCGTTCATCGTAGTGGTAACAACTTTATAGTCAACCAATAACACCCCCTCTAGCGACTTTAACAGTTCTAATACCAAGGGCGATCAATCAATATAAATCATTTTAATGTTTGAATTTTTTCGATTAATTGTTTGAAAAGCTTCTATCTTATTCTTGTTGCTTTTTATCAAAACACGCAGACACTACGACTGTCACGTTCTGAAATGAAACTTTATCAGTACTATTAATTTTTTACTATTGTTTCATTCGGCCGACTTCTGTTGCTCTTTATTGTAAGTTCAGACCGACATTCTACAATCGTTAGTAACTGATAATGACTTTTCTAAGAAATTTGAATGATAATATTTTTTGCACTAGTAGTATAGGTGAAATACCCCAGTAGTATAACAGGCTTTCGGGAGGACATTTTCACAGAAAAACTCTATGAATAAATTTATACTTCTATAACCAATTGCTCTTCATAGCTGAATCACTAAGGCAGTTATCTTGAACAAACGAGGGATTTGAGTTCGAATCTCGTTATGAGCTTATTCTTTGTTTCCGATCTTCGATACTTACTAACGATCGTAGAATGGCGACCTAAGAATTTGAATAAATTGCAAAAGAAACTGGATGTTGGAAATAATAATTGGTAATATTTCATCTACAGAAATTCAAATAATATTGTAGAATGTATCTCATTGGTTCTTATTATTCTTTTTTATATATAAACTAATTTTCATATTTTAAACTAAAAGTAATATTTGTTTCAAATTAGATTAATTAAACTTTAAATCAGCTAATTTTCCTCAGATAAAGTTTCAGAAAAGTATATTTTATTTTTGAAAGACATTTTTAATAAAGTGAATAAAATTGTGCCAACACATGGCTAAAATCAGCAATGTTTAGCGATTTAAAAAATACTCTAATCAGTCAATATAAATTAATTTTAAAATACAGCAAAGTATTTTGCTTGTTGGAAATATTAAATTTAATTTGTTAGCTTAAAATTAAACTCAATGCTTCAAGAAGGATTGTTCATTTTTAAAATTCACTTTAAACCTTAATTATCGCGTTTCTTTTGAAGTGCTTAGTTTTCAATAAACAAAAAGTGTTAATCAGCTGTCAAAAAAACAAATCACCTCATTAATATTTTGTATGATACTTATTACTGTAAGATGTACAGTTTAAGATTAACTGTAGGCAATAGTTAGAAATTGTATCCAATCCACCCATGATCAAAAGCTTTTTTGATATAATTATGAAAATAACTTAAAAATCAAAGTGTTTAGTTTTTATTTAATGTACCTTTACTTGTGGGGAAGATTAAAAAATATCATGTATATGTGGAGATGTACAGAAACGAATCAGTAAACTCGCTTTTAGCTTTCGTCGCAATCTTAGCATCGAGTGTAACGTTTGAATCACAGAGCATCGATAGATCAACCAGGCACATTCATACCATTTACTCTTGGCTTAAATCTTAAATGAATTTTGTTCAGTTATATTACTGATACTCCTTTGTTTTATTTAGTAGTATTATATAGAATAGTTACAAAGTGAAATCTATCCATCTTTGAACATGTTATGTGGCAAACGATCGTTAAGTATTAGAAAATGCCACAAATAATTTCACTAAAAGCGAAAGCAAAAACCAAAAAGAAAAAACAGAAATAAAGCAGAAACTTGATTAATACAAAAATGGTAGAGGCGTAGAAGGCAACAAAAGAGAGAAGTAAATTCCATAAGGGTTTTGAGCGTCTATTGTCTTGTCTGTTCCAGAACAAGAACGAATAAAAAAAATCAGCGTTCTGTTCACGTGAGGTCAACAGCCTAGAGCTACAGGAGAGGAAATGTTTTTCCCCTTCTTTCACACTTTATATTCAGTTGCCGCCAAATAACGACATGCCTGATGTTTTTACCTTGCTCCTCTTCTCTGTATTTTTCTCCCGTTTTCTTCTTTTATTCCTCTTAGCTATCAGTACAAAGACACAATCTTTTGTCGTTCTTTCAGATTGTACAGGAAGTGTCTTTCTTAGAACTTACAACTTTTCCTGGGTGATTTCTAAAAGCACAATTTTTAGAAACCTATTTACCGATCCACTTTTTCAACTTTACATTCTCATTTAGGTTATCCTGATTGGCAAAACGATAAAAATTAACCTAAACAGACATTTGGTTTTGTCAACTCCATATAGGTGTGTATGTTTGTAAATTTAACATCAAATTTACTTGCTGAACGCACACAGATCTATATATTATATGTTATATATAATATTATGCTATAATATATATTATTTGAGACAAATCTTGAAATAAATGTAACAAATCAATGATATTTAGAACAATAACCCATTTATTTAGCATATTGGGTTTGGTTTGGTTTGTTTTACGGCATATAACCTCAATGGGTTATTTAATGCCGACAAAATTTTTATTGCTGGTAATATTTTGTTTTGTCAAAAATCTATTTCTGGTAATAATTTTTTCCTTCAAAAAGGTATTGCTGGTAATAATCTTTTTTCAAAAATATTATTGCTGGTAATATCTTTTATCCTAAAAAATGTATAGCTGGTAATATTTTTTTCCAAAAATATATTGCTTGTAATCGTTTTTTTCAAAAACGTATTGTTGGTAATATATTTTTTTTTTCAAAAATGTATTGCTGGTAATAGTTTCTTTTCTTTAAAGATTTATTGCTGATAATACTTTTTTATAAAGTATTTCTGGTATTAAAACCTATT
Source organism: Acanthosepion esculentum (assembly GCA_964036315.1). Classification (NCBI taxonomy): domain Eukaryota; kingdom Metazoa; phylum Mollusca; class Cephalopoda; order Sepiida; family Sepiidae; genus Acanthosepion; species Acanthosepion esculentum. Next base: position 112,908,490 of record OZ038478.1, read on the forward strand.
TTTACATTTTCATAGTTTTTTTACTCCAGTTTCGGGGTTAACTATTTGCCCGTAGTTGGAACCCTAAAAGGTGCTACCACCCCGGGTCAGAGTGAACCTGGGAACACCAGCAATTAAGCAATCAAAAACCTCCTGATCAGAGGCCTTGCCGCCGGACATAGTTTATCGTCTTACCCAGGACGCTTTAGCAGATTGGGATCAAGCAAGTTATTTTTTTTAGTTGCTGAATACCTTACCGTTTACTCAGTCTCTGTTAAGCAGTATCTGCTATGTGGCCTAGTCCCACACTTCCAACTCTATGGCACTACCACCCTCAATGCACAAAAGGAGGAGGTTGGTGGAAGCCGACGCCAGTTGTCATAGGAACTGTGTAATTTTTGTTTTTGACTTATATGTACGTCAACAGGCACCCCACGTTAAATTGACTTTGTATGTCGTACTTTAACCTTGTGGAAGCAGATAATGCCTGGAGACCGCGTTTTAGAGAATTAGTACAATTTTATGAGATCATTTATGAAAAATTCCAACATCTAAAAACACAGTGCAAGAAGGAATTACACATCTACATCGATTATCACTTTATTTTCATGCAAGAAGATAATAAGATGAGTCGTCAATACTTTCACTGCTTTTATTCACATCAAAATATTCAAAAGCGCAGTTCTACACCGTAAAATATACCTAAATGCCGTCTGCGGGAATGGCCTTTTTCCAGTCGTATGCTACGTCGGAGTAAAACTACGGAAATTACTAAAATAACGCGTAAACATCAAAACGACAGACTCTTGAACTGCCCAAGTTGCATGGAAATGTGCACAGATAGCGATGAGTAAATATAACCTTAACGAGACTACAAATTTAAAGTGGGATATGCTGAGAGAAGAATTAGTGACGTAGAAGAATGACATCCTCCCAAGGAAAACAAGACACGAAAGGAAAGGGTGGTTAACAGAATAAATTCTAGAGATGATGAAAAAGCGACAACAAATAATGCCAAGGAATGGAAAAGAGTACCGAACATTAAACACAGGAAGTAAAAACAAATGTAGGCAGGCTAAAGAGGAATGGCTCAATGGAAAATGCGCGTAAATAGAAAGTAGGAGCAACACAAATACAGCAAGTATGCACAACAGAAAAAAAAATCAACAGTTTGAATAAAATCAAAGAAACGTTTTTGTCCAGGATTGAAGGTAAGACAGATAGAGAAAGTCAGCGAGTCACCTACCTGACGAATTTGTGTGAATGTATGACAGAAGGAGGGGCGGGAGCTTGACAAATGGAGAAACACTGCTATGAGCCACAAGTAATAGGAAGTTGTGAAGAGCTATGAACGCCCATGTTCTGAAGGGACACAGCACATAGAAGTCACTTAAAAGACTAAGTTAGAATATACTTGATAAATTCTTCTAATATTAGACTGAATCATAAATAATTTCCGTTTTTGCTTATCTTCATTCTTCATAGAAACTACAATTACAGTTTTATACAATTATATGTCTCTTGAATAATCGTTATCTTTTACTTCTTTTTGGTAAAGTACTGTCACTAACTCTGAATTGGTTATGCATCTATTTTCACACGGTCTCCGTTCAGATAAACAATATAGTTTTCGTTTATCTTGGTCAACCACCGATGTATTAACGGTTATTACTAAGAGTCTATCAAGCTTTAAATAAGAGCATCAAGGCTCAGGCTGTTGCTTTAGATATCTCGAAACATTTGAGAGGGATTGGCGTGCTAGCCATCTTCATATTCGAAAGGGTCTCCGGTTGAATTTTTGGTTTGATCCAGTCTTTCTTAACAAATCGTGTAATTATTTACGTATTGAACGATCACTCTTCCAGATCCTTTCATATTAATGCAGCGGTCCCCCGGGGCTCAATCTTTGGACGTATGATGTTTCGAATCTAGGTAAGAAAGTCACAAGAAAAAGTCACAAGACAATGTTAGCAATGTTTCTGTATCTTTCTGTAATATACTTTTTTAACCCTAACCCTAATCCTGCCCTAACAACGTGAATAATGGAAATTTCGGATCTCATTGTTGTTGTGGATCAAAAATATTGTCATGGAAATTATTGACAGTAATAAGGATGGTTCAAAAATCTGCTACAATAGATTCATGTATAACAAAACGTGTCATTCGCAAAGCCAAGTTGTGGCTTTTTTCTGAGCCAAAATAGTGACTATTTTTCATATGACTTTATTACCGGCAACGATTGTTTCTTATCTTTATCAACGACTTTCACGATGTTATCAGTTCCCAAATCGGTATTTATGCTGATGACAACGATTTACTCCTGTCTTAATAGTAAATCCGATAAAGTAAAACTGGCAGCTAATCTCGAAAATGACTTTCAATCAGTTATTAACTGAGGCAAAAAATGGTTTGTAAACTTTAATAACTCCAAAACGAAACTGTTATCTTTTAGTTATCTTAGATAACTAGTTTTTCCTTCTATCAGCATTGATGTTAACCTCCAGAGGAGCAACTCATTGTGCCTTCTTGGTATCACGTTTTCCACTGGCATGAAGTGGGGGCATTATATTGAAACATTTAAGTCTGCTGCTAGGAAAGTTGGTTCACTGTGAATCCATCCTACATGTTTTTATAAAACTACTATTCGTCGGTGTATTGAATATTGCTACCACATCTGGTGTTCCTACTATATATATTGTGATAACAACAAAGATGAGGATAATAGTCTGTATATAAATAGTGTAAATAAATGATAACTCCTCAACCCAGAAATTCATGCAGAAATTAACCATTATAGTTATGATTTTGCAATTATAATATGAGAAAAAGTATCAATATTACTGTCTAAAATCTAGGGAATTTCTTTTAATTTTTTGTTTAATATTAAAATGTTTGTTTATCGACTAATTAGACAGGGGAATTAGTTTGTTGCTATCCTTTTCCTTTTCTTTTCAATATGTTAAAATGCACATGTCTGTGTCTAAAGTGTTTAATTTATTCTTTGCATAACCGGCTCAGCTACCTCTTTGAATCAAATTGTCATATTCTCATTGTTGCCGTCACCTGTATGCATGTCATCTTCTGCGTGCGATCGCATGGCTGTTATATGCCTATGAGTGTTCTTTACTGTGGACAGTGTTTTTTACTCGCTTATCATTTATCTCATTTTTTCCTCTCTCTTTCTGCTTTATTTGTACTGCAATAATTTAATAACTACTTTTCAAGCATTTTCAGTGATATCATCTTAGTCTTAATACCCCCGCATTTTTTCAGTTGTTTTACTTGCTTTCTTTTTCCTTTTTTTTCACTTTTCTTCCAGCTTGTAGTATGATAGTAAACAATACATTTCGCCTTTTTATTCGGTTGCAATTCGATTTAAAAAATGAATTTCCTCATCAATAGATACCTGTATATTGAATAAAATTGAATTACATCTAATATATACAAGTAGATACTGGGTATGTAATTTTTCTTGATCAATAATTCGTGTATCATACTTGCGATTATATTGTCAGGTAGGTGAAACTTTCAAAGAACGAAATATTTTATATCTGTCATGAAACGAGGGGAGGCCATATTTACTTTACTGTTTTTTTATCTCTGTAGGTATAGAATTAGAAGACGGAAAATAAACCAGTCGCGTATTTATAAAATAATTTTATATTGCATTAACATTTCCGTCTTCATGTTATTTCTTCATTTCATGTTACTTTAAAGAGAAAGCATAAGGCAAGTATCATAAAAACCTATATTTCTACGCTATTGATATCAAGGTTTATTAAGTGTTTTTTTATCAAGTTCACCCCAAGCAAGGGTAAAGCTACCAAGGTTACTGAGTGTGAAAGAAAACAGAAATATTACTAAGAAGCAAGAACAAAAGAAGAGTAATTACGACGACAGTAGGTAGCGAATGATATTGCATTTAAATTTTTGAAGATTAAAACTGACAGGAAAACATGGAGCCAAAAAGGAGTTCCACAAGCGAGAAGTACAGGAAAAGAAACTGTTAACATAGAACTTACGTTTACATCTAGCGATGAGACCTCGTCGCCAGTCTTGTACTGCGCTAAAATTCATAAATTCCTGGTATTATGGCGAAGAGCTCATCCGAACAATTACTATGAAAGTATTTATTTAAAAAAAGTCACATATCAGCAACTTTACGTCGGTAGAAAAGCGACTGAAGCCGTGATGCTAGATCATGATCAATAATATTGCTGATTCTTGTTTAAATTTTATCAAGGATCTCTAGATATATAGCAGGAGCAGCGGACCATATATGACAGCAATATTCTAAGTATGGATGAATGATTGACTCATAGATATGTAAGATAGATTTTGGAGAGAAAAATTATCTATCACGAAACAGATCCAAATTTCTTAGCAACTGACCTAGCAATTTATTTAATATAGTCTTTCCACTTCATGTCAGCCGAGAAAGTTAGCATCATCAATGCTGATGGAAGGCAGCAAGGAGTCTCTCAGATGGTTAATAGGGAGCAGTTTAGTTTTGGAGGCGTTAAAATTAGCAAGCCATCGTTTGCTTCAGTTAACAGACTGTTGGTCGTTTTAACATCAGCCGCCAATTTGACCTTATCGAGCTGATCGGACTTACTCTTGAGACAGGAATAAATGGTTGTTTCATCAGCATAGATACCAAATTGAGAGCTGATGCCATCGGGAAGGTCATTAATGCAAATTAAAAACAAAGTAGACCAATGATAGGGCCCTAGAGATACCAGCATTAAGACGAACGGACCTGAAAGAGTGACCGTTCAGGATAACTTTCATTTCACGATTTGACAAAAAAAAACACTGAATCAGTTCATAAATTTGTCCAGAGACACCGTGACCTTTCAATTTGTGAAGAACTATGCTAAACCCTGTCAAGCTTCACCGTTCTTATCTAGAGCTTGATAGATTCTATCTGCAATTATCGTCAGTACATCAGCAGTTGACCTAGAGAAACGGATGCCATATTTCTTGTTCCTTTCATATTTTTTGTTTCAGCTAAAACTAAATCCGCAATATTTCTTAATAGATTTGTTTTTGCTCGAGATTTCCGACCGTCTGGATGCGATTGATAATTGTCGGATTTTAATCATTTTCAAATAAATCTTAAATCAGTAAATTTTATTATGTAATTATTAGATTCCATGAGAATTTTTTAAATGTTAATAAAATTGACTTCCTTTATTTTGTCGCAGTTCAAATTTCATTGATAAAATTGGGTACTTCCAAAAAAAACAGTAGATAAAACAAATGATTTTTTTTAAATGAAGGCTTTCTTGAAGCTTTATTTTAGTTTTAATTTCAAGCTAATGGATTAAATTTAATATTTCCAATAAGCAAAATATTTTGCTGTATTTCAAAAACTAACTCACATTGAGTGAAATGATTTGTTTTTGTTTTATTTTGCTAATATAGCTGATTACCATTCTTTTTAGTCGTCTTTCATCGCAATGTAATTCTCTTTATTAAAAAATCTTTCAAAAATAAAGCACACTTATATGAATTTTATTTGAGGAATATAATTAAAGTATATTAAAGTATAATCTGATTTGAATAAAATATCATTTAGTTTAAGTTTAAAATCTCGCAGAAATGCCATTTTTAACCCGACAGTTGCTGTTTTGACATGTTAACAGCCTGATGATAGATCTAATGTTTCTCGGAGACTTTATCTGTAAAATATAATTGAAAACAAAATGATGTGATCGCCTTTTTATATAATTTTTACGTACTCAGTAATCTTAAAAAATTAGAAAAATACTCTACGTAATCTAATGTTTTATCGAATTTTAGAAATTTTCACTTTAAATTTATTATAGTTATCGCTCTTATTTTCTGAAAATGTCTATGGGCATAATGTCATGAATAAAAATGAGCACGCTTATGCGCATACAAAAAATTAAAAATTAATTTAAAGTATTGGTGTTTAATTATTTGTATTTAGCATATCCATTTATGATTAGTAAATATATTTTTCACTTAATAATAATATCATCTAAAAGACTGAAATTAATACATAAGCTTAAATGATTTAAAACTTAATAATTTTTCTAATAAAAATTTTTCAAAATTGGAAAAAAATTCTAATAAAATTCATTATTCATCGAAATTCTTTTTCTTAAGACAAAAGTCTCCTTAATATATTTTATTTATAAAAGCAGCTAAAAGCTTTTCTTATTAAATAATATCGTAGTTTTATTGTATTTTTTTAATTTCAATAAATGGCGTTCCTGTGTAACAAAAATAAATTGATTTAAATTCTCTATGGAGTCCTGCTTTTAACTAATATAAATATGAAAAGGCTGATATTTTAATTTCCCGAATTTTCAGGAAATTAAGTAAGTGGGAGTAACAGATGTAAAAAAAACATATTTTTATCAAGATTTTCTAAAACAAATTTCAAAAATAATGTTATTTATTATTTATGAATAAGTCCTGAAAATTTCATTAAAATCTAACAATTACTTGATTTTTACAAGAATTTCCAAAAGAATGTGTTTTTTTAACGCCAAAAAGACGCGAAAATCCCTATAATAATCTTTGGCCCACCCGCTGATGCAAGAAAAACAAAAATTTTAAGCAACATTTTTAACGTGCTAAAAAGGATTAGAAAATTAAAAAAGAAAATCAAAAATACTTTTGTCTTTCCTCTTAAAAATGACATAGACATCTTGATAAAAATTTGTTTTTAAGTTTCAGGCCACTTTTTATCATAGTATGCTCTTTTTAAAAAATCTTTGGGGGTACTAAGATACAAATTTTTATTTCCAAACTATTTATTAAACATTTTTCAGTAAAGATTTGTATACATGTGCAAAATATTTACCAACTGTTTAAAATGTAAACTTAAATTAAGAGTAAAAATTTATTTTATAAACATTTAAATTTATGTACATTAGATAATTAACGTAAATTATTTACTATTTTATTCATTAGTTCTTCTTCATTACATAAAAAATAAATAGAATAGAATAAAAACATGAAAAATAAAATCATAGAAAAAGCAAATGTTTATAAAATTACAAATATAATATCCTTACAGATGACGGGTTTATTTATGTTGCATATATCAGCAGCACTTCTGACTCAAAATAGTACATATGCGCTTTGTTATGTC